>JAUDYJ010000001.1:346858729-346883729 GCA_030761175.1 Masticophis lateralis | reverse complement strand
AAACATGCATCCGGACACCGCACACCCACACGTCGAAGTCAGAGACTGCATCGCAAGATCGCAAAAGCCCTGTTTTCCCCGGCTTTGACCAAAAGTTGGGGTTTTATACTCTAGACACCTCTAGAAATGGGTTGTGAAAAATGCACAAGAACAGGCAGTGTGTGAAACATGCTTTAAAAACAGGCAAGCCCATGCAAGACACACACACACAATTGACACATGTGCAACGAAAGGAACAACAGTGGAAGACAGAAAGGTGAGAAAAGGCAGGGAGGGAGAAGAAATTTCCAGGATGAGAAGCAATTATGTAGAATCTCTAAAAAAAAATAATTCTGTGTCAATTTTTTCAAAAGCGTGAGCGGTGGTAGCTCTCGAGGCCTCGAATTCTATTCCCGCAAAAATCATCAGCGAATTTTTAAGCCCCCAAGTTAGGTTTCTAAAATTAAAAAAATAAGACATTTGGATTTCATATACTTCTGAAATGCAGGTAGTGCTCGACTTACAACGGTTCATTTAGTGACCTTTCAAAGTTACGATGGCACTAAAAAAATGACCCGTGACCCTTTTCACACAACTGTTGCAGCATTCCTGTGGTCACATCATCAAAATTTGGACGCTTGGCAACCGGTTCATATTTATGACGGTTACACACGATTCCGTTTTGCGACCTTACGACACGCACAAGCAATGGGGAAGCCACATTGACTTAACAACCGTGTTCGTAATTTAACAACTGTAATGATTCATGTAACAACTGCGGCAAGAAAAGGTCGTAAAACGGAGCGAAATTCATTCCACAAATGTCTCACTTAGAAACAGAAATTTGGGGCTCAATTGGGGTCATACGTCGAGGACTACCTGAATAGGAAAAATTGATTTAAAAGCTGTGTTGGCAGCAGCCAAAGAAATAGCGTTACTGATGACTTCTTCACTTAAAAAGAAAACACGTTTTGTTTGGAAAGGAAATTGTAATTCTTGAAAGTGGCTTCAGATAGTATTTCTCAAATTCTGCAATTATAAGATGTGTGGACTTCAACTCCCAGAATTCCCTAGCCGGAATTCTGGGAGTTGAAGTCCACACATTTTAAATTTGCGGAGGTTGGGAAAATTGGTCCAGAGGGAGCCCATATCAATCTGGCACGTTTTTGCGGCCAGAGGGGGCCACCACCATACCTGTTGAATTCCTGCCTGCCTAACAGCAACATCTGTCTGCCAGCCTCCCAAGCGTGGGAACCACAGCGCTCAAAAAAGTTTAAGAGAGCTGTAGCAAAGTAAGAGACGGAGTGAAGGGAAGGGGAGGTTTCGATGGAGGAAGGGCAGGGCTGAAAACAAACAGGAAGAAGAAGGGAAGGTTGAAACCAAGACATCACCTTCTGGATCTAGGGGTCCTTCCGTCCCCGTAAGTTGTCCTACCGGCGGTGGCCAGGGCAATACTTTATTCTCCTTTATGTCTACTGCAAGGGGAAAGGAATGTTATGAAGATGGGTTGGGAGAGTTTGTAGAGAAAGGGACGGAAGAGCATGGAAGGGAAGGAGGGAGAAAGATGACGGGCGGGATGGGAAGAGGAAGAAGACAAAACCGGCATGATAAAAAAGAAATGATTGAACCAGACAGACAGATAGACAGACATGGGAAGACTGGAGGAAATCCCCTACTTCAACCTGATTGGTCCCTCGAGCGACGATGGGCAAATCATGGGCACGGCCATCTAGCCCACCAATGCATTGCTGGTGGAAACGGGAGGTCAAACATTTTTGAGACACTTACCTTGCCCATTAGATCCTGGACTGATATGCAGTCCAACGAAACCTCACTTAACGGACTACAAAAGGGGAGGAGCTGTCCGTTATTCCCAAATGTCCACTAAATACGAAAGTACATCGCGCTCAGGTTGCGATGCGACTCATGTCTTTGGGGTTGATACGAATAACAGAATGGAAAGGACCTTGGAAGTCTTCTGCTCAGACTTGGGCGCTTGGTTTCCAGACCAAGTGCCCAAAGCACGCATGTGCGCATGTGAAGGCACGCATGAACCCCCAAAATGCAATGCACATGCAGCCCCCTGCACACACACCCTGCGCGTGCGTGCGTGCCCCCCACACGCTCCTCGCCTCCGGGCATGCATGGCAGAGACGCAAAGACCAGCTGGCTGGCGGGAGGCATGCACGCATGCGCAGCAGAGCTGAACTGGGGGCGATGGCTCATGTGCTACCTCTGGCATGGATGCCATAGGTTCACCATCATGGCCCTATATCAGTTCAGACAAATGATTGTCTAATCTCTTTGTTAAAAACTTCCAGTGCTGAAGCACCCACAGTTTCTGGTGGCAAGCTGTTCCACAAGTTAATTATTCTAACTATCAGGAAATGTCTTATTAGTTCCAGGTTGCTTCTCTCCGTGATGAGTTTCCACCCATTGCTTCTCGTCCTGCCTTCAGGGGCTTTGGAGAATAGCTTGACTCCCTCTTATCTGTGGCAGCCCCTGAGATATTGGAAGATTGCTATCATGTCTCCCCTAGTCCTTCTTTTCATTCAAATAGACTTTCCCAGTTCCTGCAACCGTTCTTCGTATGTTTTAGCCTCCAGCCCCCTCATCATCTTTGTTGCTCTTCTCTGAACACTTTCTAGAGTCTCCACATTTTATTTTATTTTTTTGTATCGTGGCGATCAAAATTATGTGTCGTCTGCTTAAGGCAGCACTTTCCAAACCGCGACAGACTTTCCAAAATTTATTTATTTTCTTTATTTATTTTTAAATTTGTATACCGCCCTTCTCCCTGAGGACTCAGGGCGGTGGACAGCCAAGTAAAAATATAAACTACAAACATTAAAGTACGATTAAAAAGATATATATAAATTTGGCCCCTTGATTAAAAATAATAACAAACCATTAAAAACATTTTGAAAAGTGTTAGGCCAGCCTGGCTTGCTGGAAAAAGAAGGTTTTAAGGGCACAGTGGAAAGCACTGAGGTCTTGGATTCTCCTTATCTGTGGGGGCACCTACCCCTCTGATTCCAGGGGGTAGGTGCCCCCACAGAGAAGGCTCTCCTCCTGGGGGTCACCCGCCTGCATTGTTTGGCTGATGGCACCCCAAGGAGACCCTCTCTGTGGGAGCGCACAGGTCGATGGGAGGCCGTCGGTAGCAGCAGGCGATCTCGAAGATAACTAAGTCCTATGCCATGGAGCACTTTAAAGGTGATAACCAACACCTTGAAGCGCACCTGGAAGACCACTGGGAGCCAATGCAGCTCAAGCAGGAGAGGTGTTGTATGGGAGCGCCATGTGGCTCCTGTGACTACCCGCGCGGCCGCATTCTGGACCAGTTGGAGCCTCCGGGTGCTCTTCAAGGGGAGCCCCATGTAGAGAGCGTTGCAGTAGTCCAGGCGAGAGGTGACGAGGGCGTGAGTGACTGTGCACAGGGAATCCCAATCAAGAAAGGGCCGCAACTGGCGAATCAGGCGAACCTAACCAAAAGTCCCCCTGGCCACAGCCATCAGATGTTCCTCCAAGGACAGCTGCGTATCCAGAAGGACTCCCAGATTGCGAGCCCTCTTCGAGGGGGCCAAAGACTCGCCCCCAATAGTCAGAGATGGAATCATCTGACTATATCGGGATGCCGGGAACCACACTCAGTCTTGGAAGGGTTGAGTATTGGGTATAAGTAATTTTTCTCTGGATAAACAACTCACAAGCCCGCTACCCAAACGCAACAGGAGCATTTAAATGGACTTAAAAGTGTTTTGCCCAGGAGTCAGCAACCTTAAACGCTCAAAATGCCATTTGGACCCATTTCCCACAGAAAAGAAAACACCGGGAGCCACAAAACCCTTTTGACATCTAAAATAAAGAGAACCCTGCATATATCGTTTTTTACCTTTATGCTATGTATATATAAAAAAAAAACCTATAGTGTGTTGCATTTATGAAATCAACGAACTGCTGCAGAGTTTTATTTCTGCACAGAACAAAAACATTCTGAACTCCAAAAATGGGTCGAAAAGCTCAAGAAATTGCGTGCCAGCAGATGTCGCACATTGGCGGTTGTGGCACATATTTTGAGTGACAGGGAGCCACAGCTGAGGGATGAAAGAGCCACATGCGGCTCCAGAGCTGTGGGTTGCGGACCCCCGATTTTACCTATAGGGGTATTCCTCAAATTACAACCACGACTGAGCCCCAAATTTCCATTGCTAAGCAAGACAGTTAAGAGAGTTTTCTTGCCACCGTTGTTAAGTGAGTAACATGGCTGTTAAATGAATCTGGCTTCCCCATTGCTGGTCGGAAAAGTCGCCAAAAGAGATCCCGTGGCCCCCCGGGACACGGCTGCGGCCGTCAATTGTCTGAATTTTGATCACATGACCGTTGCAACGGTCATTAAGTGTGAAAAATGGTGCTAAGCCACTTTTTTTCAGTGCCGTTGTCATTTCAAGTGGTCACTAAACGAATCGTTGTAAGTCAGGAACAGGGTGCGTCTCGGTTTTGGGGAATGAATGGTAAAGTTTTGGAAACGGGGACTAAAGGGCCTCGTGATGCCGAACTCAAAAATCTTTGTGCATGTTGTAAAGTTAGTGTCAGTTTAATCAAAAACTACTTTAAATGGGGGACGGTTTCTTCAGAGGCTAAAAAAGATTTAGGAATACATTTGAAATCACAGCCTGTTTTCGGGGGGGCAGGGGGGGGGAAACAGCCTGCTTGAGCTAATTTGAGACAAGAGCTGCCAAGCTTACCAATTACCCTAACAGGAAGACACCAAAAAAAGCTCAGAAAATCTGCCCCTTATTGAATGTAAAAGTAAATTGCGTTCTAACACGAATCTCATCCTCTTGCTGAGATTTCTCCCCGCTCCAGCTCTCCATCAATCTTGTTAAAAAGGACTTATTGAGAATTTACTAGGGGTTGTTGAACCCACAGGATTCAAAGGCCTTGGGTTATTTCAGAAGAATATCTGGAGTATTCAACCTTGGCGATTTTAAGACTTGAGGACTTCAACTCCCCAAATTCCCCTAAATTCCATATCTGTGCTCCGTCATAACTTCGAACTAGCACTAAGTGACAGTCATAAGTCAAGGACTTCCTTTATAGGTAAAATTATTCCTTTAGAAACTGTCCCCAGAAATGTATTGACATTAAAGAGACTCTAGAAATATTTCAGAGAAGGGCAACAAAGATGATTAGGGGGCTGGAGGCTAAAACATACGACGGTTGCAGGAACTGGGTATGTCTAGTTTAATGAAAAGGAGGACTAGGGGAGACATGATAGCAGTCTTCCAATATCTCAGGGGCTGCCACAAAGAAGAGGGAGTCAAGCTATTCTCCAAAGCACCTGAAGGCAGGACAAGAAACAATGGATGGAAACTCATCAAGGAGAGAAGCAACTTAGAACTAAGGAGAAACTTCCTAATAGTGAGGACAATTAATCAGTGGAACGACCTGCCTCCAGAAGCTGTGCCTGCTCCATCCCTGGAGGTTTTCAAGAAGATATTAGACAACATTTGTCTGAAATGGTATAAGGTTTCCTGCCTGAGCAAGGGGTTGGAGCAGAAGACCTCCAAGGTCCCTTCCCAACTCTCTTATTCTGTCATATCCGGGAATAAAGGAAAGCAAGGGGAGCGCAAATGAAATTGCTAAAGGTAGCAGGGCATCCGTGAAACACAGAAGGAAACAAACCAGCCGTCATAAATTGAGAAACCACCTGCAGATTTCTGAGCACAGTGACTCAACGCAGAGATGCAACGGGCAGCTCAGGCACTTCGCCTGCTGTTTTTATCTGAATCCTCCAGGCTGATCCGGTGGGGAAGGATATCAAGGCTGATAAGAGAAAGAGCAGCTAAATTTATACCTGCTGGGTCTCTTATCTGCTAAGCCAGAAAGTGACAACTGATGGATCAGATGTGACTTTTCTGCATTCCCCAGAGATACTCCTACCCACCCAAAGTTTGAAGATGGAGCATTTATAGCTCTTGTGGGGGAGGAGGGCTTAGAACAGAACAGAATAACAGAGTTAGAAGGAACCTTGGAGGTCTTCTAGTCCAACCCCCTGCTTAGGCAGGAAACCCTACACCACTTTAGACAAATGGTTATCCAACATTGTCTTTAAAACTTCCAGTGTTGGAGCATTCATAGCTTCTGGAGGCAAGCAGTTCCACTGATGAATTGTTCTCATTGTCAGTAAATTTCTACTTAAATCCAGGTTGCTTCTCTCCTTGATTAGTTTCCACCCATTGCTTCTTGTCCTGCCTTCAGGTGCTTTGGAGAATAGCTTGACTCCCTCTTCTTTGTGGAAGCCCCTGAGATATTGGAAGACTGCTATCCTGTCTCCTCTAGTCCTTCTTTTCATCAAACTAGACATAACCAGTTCCTGTAAATTACATTTATTTTTAAAGCGCAAAAGGTAGAGAATCACCTCTTTTTCATTGCTCCATTAACTTTTTTTAAAAAAAGCCACACTAAATCATATAAAACGTATTTTATTTTTTTTTTAGCTAAGAGTCATTTCCAGGAAGCAATTGCTCACTCGATTGGTGACTCGTGCAGGGAAATGCAGCCTTCGAGTTACGACCGTTAATTGAGTCTGGAATTTCGGCTGTAAGTCCTGGTGTTCGTTAAGCACCATGCCCGACGTTATGAGCTTTTGAGGGTGAAGCTTCGTTCCTGGAGCTCATGGGTTGGTTTCCGAATGTTTCGTTACCAGGCTAGGTAACGTCTTCAGTGGAGCCTGGAGGATGTCAAGTGCTTTGAAAAATAAATTGACCTCTGCCTCTTCTTTGTGGCAGCCCCTCAAATATTGGAAGACTGCTATCGTGTAATGCGTAGACCTTCTTTTCATTAAAATTGTTGTTGTTAGTTGCAAAGTTGTGTCTGACCCATCATGACCCCATGGACAATGTTCCTCCAGGCCTTCCTGTCCTCTACCATCCTCTGGAGACCATTTAAGCTCACGCCGACTGCTTCAATGACTCTATCCAGCCACCTCATTCTCTGCCGTCCCCTTTTTCTTTTGCCCTCCATCGTTCCCAGCATTAGGCTCTTCTCCAGGGAGTCCTTCCTTCTCATTAGGTGGCCAAAGTATTTGAGTTCCTCTTCAGGATCTGGCCTTCTAAAGAGCAGTCAGGGTTGATCTCCTCTAGGACTGACCAGTTGGATGGCCTTGCAGTCCAAGGGACTCGCAGGAGTCTCCTCCAGCACCAGAGTTCAAAGGCCTCGATTATTTGGTGCTCAGCCTTCCTTATGGTCCAACTTTCACAGCCCTACATTGCAACTGGGAAAACCATAGCCTTGACTATACATACATTCATTAAACTAGACATTTCCAATTCCAGTAACCGTTCTTCATATATTTTAGCCTCCAGTCCCCTAATCATCTTTGTTGTTCTTCCATGCACTCTTTCTAGAGTCTCAACCAGTGGTGGTTGACACAAGAACCGGTAGTAAAAATTTGTAGTAGTTCGTAGAACCGGTAATAACATTGGCTGGCCACGCCCACGAACCGGTCCCCTACCCGGTCGCTGCTCACTTACCCCGCCCACCTCATCAGTGGCTTTTTTTTTTACTTTTAAAAGCATTTTTTTTCTATAACTTCTTCGGCCGAAAAAATGCTTTTAAAAGTAAAAAAAAAAAAAAAAAGCCTCTGATGATCGTGCGGTTCATCTGGGATCGTCAGTGGTAGGAAAAAAAATGCCTTTAAAAGCCTCTGGCGATCCCAGCTGAGTTGCCTGATCGTCAGAAGCTTCTAAAAGCATTTTTTAATTAATTAATTAATTTATTGGTTCGATTTATAGGCCGCCCTTCTCCGGAGACTCGGGGTGGCTTACAATGCATTAAGCAATAGCCGTCATACTTTTGTATATACCTGCTTAGTAGGGTTTTCGGCCCCCCCTAAGCAGTGTTCTTTTTTATACAAAGACAGCTTGTTGCCCCCACAGTCCGGGTCCTCATTTTACCTACCTCGGAAGGATGGAAGGCTGAGTCAGTCTTGAGCCTGGTGAGATTCGAACTTGCAGTAATTGCAGGCTGCTGGTGTTACCTAACAGTATTTAATCTGCTGCGCCACCAAGGCTCATTTCTGCAACCTCTTAAGGTTGTAGAAAAAAATGCTTTTAAAAGTAAAAAAAAAAAAAAAGTTGGCCACGCCCACCCAGTCACATTACTCCACCACCAAGCCACGCCTACAAAATAAGCCACGCCCACAGAACTGGTAGTAAAAACATCTTTTTTTAAAAAAAATTTCATCTTTTTTCCAAAGCCAACTGGATTTTCTTTGTTTTGCCTGGAGACATTTCACCTCTCATCCAAGAAGCTTTCTCGGTTAGATACAGATTCACAGAGTTGGAAGGGACCTTGGAGGTCATCTAGTCCAACCCCCCCACCCGCCCCGCCCAATCAGACCCTACACCATTTCTGACAGTCCAGTCTCTTCTTGAAAGCTTCCAGTGATGAAGCTCCCACAACTTCTGAAGGCAACCTTAGCAGAAGAGGTTCCTTGTCATGAAAAAACTCCTCTTTATTTACCTCTTGTGAATTAATGGCATTCGCCCGCTGAAAAGTCCAGGCAAGAGTCCTTCAAGGTATTCACTGCAGTAACAGACCTTATCAGTTCCTTGTGATAATTGCAAGGCTGTGAGTTCTCAGCTGTGAGTAAAATCTTCAGAAATACAAACGGTTGTCTCCTACGACCACCACTCCCCTTTCCTTCTGCTTATTCCCCAGCCAGGGAGGGGCCATTCAGCATCCACGTGTGCTTTGCTTCCCGAGCCGACTCCTTGTCCTCCGTTGCTCACCTCTCCTAACTGCTCTGCGCATACATGCATCTGGAACAGGCCCCAGCTGTTCTTCCTCCTCACTCATATCAGCCTCCAAAGGCAGCTGCCTCTCCGGTGGCTGGGAAATGTCGGACAGCCCTGGCTCTCTCTCTGCATCCGACGCAGAGCATCCATCAGAGCCTTTCCCAGACTCCAGAACTACCCCCCCCCCAACCTCCTCATCATCCGAGTCTGTTGTCAGCTCTGCTGGCAGCTGGTAGGCCACAGCAGGTTGATTTTTCTCACTGTCAGAAAATTTCTCCTTATTTCCAGGTTGAATCTCTCCTGGATCAGTTTCCATCCATTGTTTTTTGTCTGGCCTTCAGGTGCTTTGAAGAATCGGTTGACCCCATCCTCTCTGTGGCAACCCGTCAAATATTGGAAGACTGCTATCCTGTCTCACCTGATCCTTCTCTTCACTAAACTAGATGTGTCCAGTTCCTGCAAGCATTCATCGTATGTTTTAGTCTCCTGTCCCCTAATTATCTTTGTTTTTGTTTGTTTTTTTAATTTGATTTATATGCCGCCCTTCTCCGGAGACTCAGGGTGGCTTACAATGCATTAAGCAATAGCCTTCATACTTTTGTATATTTTATACAAAGTCAGCTTATTGCCCCCACAAACTGGGTCCTCAATTTACCCACCTTAGAAAGGATGGAAGGCTGAGTCGACCTTGAGCCTGGCGAGATTCGAACATGGAGTAATTGCAGACAGCTGGATGTTTAATTAGGGTGCTTTGTCTGCAGAATTATCCAGCTCTTGTTGCTCTTCTCTGCACTTTTTCTAGAGTCTCAAAATCTTTTTTATAGTGTGGTGACCAAAACTGGATGCAGTACTCTAGGTGTGTTCTTACTAAGGCTTTATAGAGGGGTATTTGTACCTCCCTTGATCTTGATTGTATCGGTCTGTTAATGCAATTTAGGATTGCATTGGCTTTTTTGGCTGCCGCCGCACACAACTGGCTCATATTTAGCTGGTTGTCCACTAAGACTCCAAGATCCCTCTCACAGTCACTGCTATTAAGCCCAGTTTCCCCCAGTTTATATCTGTGCTTTTGGTTTTTCTTGCCTATGTGTAAGACTTTACTTTTCTCTACATTGAATTTCATTTTGTTAGAGCCTTGGTGGCGCAGCAGACTAAGTACTGTTAAGTATTGTTAAGTAAAACCAGCTGCCTGCAATTACTGCAAGTTCGAATCTCACCAGGCTCAAAGGTGGACTCAGCCTTCCATCCTTTCAAGGTAGGTAAAATGAGGACCCAGATTGTGGGGGCAATAAGCTGATTTTGTATAAAAAAGAACACCGCTGGGGGGGGGGCAAAAGCCCTACTAAGCAGGTATATACAAAAGTATGAAGGCTATTGCTTAACGCATTGTAAGCCGCCCTGAGTTTCCGGAGAAGGGTGGCATATAAATTAAAATAAAAAATAAAAAATAAAAAATAGATAGGTTCTTGAAGAGTGCAGAGAACTGAAGAAGCTTCTCGGATGAGAAGCGAAACATCTTCAAGAAAAACCAGGAAAGTCCAGTTGCCTTTGGTACAACCATGATTTGATGACTGAGAATCTCCACAGATACTCTTCCTCTAGAGCAGCTGGAGGGGGGGATGTAGTTTTTCTGAGGCATGAATTTCACATTCTTTTAATCCGCTCCCAAGTCGCCATTCAGCACGCATCCTTCCTCCGATGTGACAATGCCACGTTCCCCTCCTTTATAGAATAAAGTTTGCACAAGCCTTGGTTATGTTGAGAGAAAATATTTGCTCTCCTCATTTGGGGCGATCGCAAGCAGAAGGACTACAATTGCTCTCCAATTTCCTACAAGTATCGGCGTGAAGCTTTACAAAAATTCTCCAGGCTGAGGACTCGAACGTGACTCTTTTGCCCAAGTGAGAAATCAGGAGAAGCTGACGTTTTCAACATTTACGGAAAACCTTGCACAGATGTTCCCATTTTTATTTATTTATTTTTGCTGGGTCTCAAAGGTTGGGCTGTGCCCTGCCTTACAGTTAGTCCTCAAGTTGCAACAGTTGATTTAGTGACAGTTTGAAGTTACGACGGCACTGAAAAAAGTGACTTTTCACACTTCCGGCCGATGCAGCATCCCCATGGTCCTCTGACCCAAATTCAAATACAGATAGTCCTTGATTTACAATCATTCATTTAGTGACTGTTCAAAGTTACGACTGCACTAAAAAAAGTGACTTAGGACCAATTTTCACACTTACGGCCGATGCAGCATCCCCATGGCCACATGATTTACATTCAGATGCTTGGCCACTGACTCATATTTATGACAGTTGCAGTGTCCTGGGGTCATGCGACCCCCTTTTGCAACTTTCTGATAAGCGAAGTCCATGGGGAAGCCAAATTCACTTAAGAACCATGTTACTAACTTAACAACTGCAGTGATTCCCTTAACAAACGTGGCGAGAAAAATAAAAAAACGGGGCAAAATTTAACAAATGTCACTTAACAAATGTCTCGCTTGTGGTCATAAGTTGAGGACTACCGTTTTACATGTAGGCAGGAAAAACCAGAAGTACGAGTACAGATTAGGCAAAACCTGGCCCAAAAACAGTAATTGTGAGAGGGACCTTGGAGCAGGGGTGAAATGCTCCCGATTCGGACCGGATCACCCGATCCGGTAGCGATGGAGGCGGGTGGTTCGGAGAACCGGTAGCAAAAATCCCTGCCCCCACCCCCATGCCCAGCTGAGCTGTACAATCATCAGAGGCCTTTTTTTTTACTATTAAAAGCGTTTTTTCTACAACCTCTTCGGCCGAAAAAATGCTTTTAAAAGTAAAAAAAAAGCCTCTGATGATCGCAAACCTCAGCTGGGATCCTCAGAAGCTTTTAAATCATTTTTTCTACAACCTCTTGGGCTGAGGGAAAAAAAAATGCCTTTAATAGCCTCTGGCGATCCAAGCTGAGCTCCCTGATCGTCAGAGGCTTCTGAAAGCATTTTTTTCTGCAACCTCTTAAGGTTGTAGAAAAAAATGCTTTTAAAAGTAAAAAAAAAAAAAGCCTCTGATGATCGCACAGCTCATCTGGGATCGTCAAAGGCTTTTAAAAGAAAAAAACCTTTTTTTTCCTTTTAAAAGCCTCTGATGATCCGAGCTGAGTTGCCTGATCGTCAAGAGGCATTTAAAAGGAAAAAAGTCCAATCAGGCAACTCAGCTGGGATCAGAGCCTTTTGAAAGCATTTTTTTTACAAAGAGGTTGTAGAAAAAATGGTTTTAAAAGTTTTTTAAAAATTGGCCACGCCCACCCAGTCACATTACCCCCCCCCCCACTAAGCCACGCCCACAGAACCGGTAGTAACAAATTTTACATTTTACCCCTGCCTTGGAGTCTTAGTGGACAATCACATAAACATGAGCCAGCCATGAGTGGCAGCTGCCAAAAAAGTTAAGAGAATCCTGGGTTGTATAAACAGAGGCACAGAATCCAAATCACGTGAAGTATTAGTACCACTTTATAAATCTTTAGTAAAGCCACACCTGGAATAATTGCATCCAGTTTTGGTCCCCACATTACAAAAAAAAAGACGTTGAGACTTTGGAAAAAGTGCAAAGAAGAGCAAGTAAGACGATTAAAAGGCCTGGAGACTAAAACATAAGAAGAATGGTTGCAGGATTTCGGTTTGGCTAGTCTAGAGAAAGGAAGGACTAAGGGGGGGACACGAGAGCAGTCTTCCAATATTTGAGGGGCTGCCACAAAGAGGAGGGGGGTCAATTTATTTTCCAAAACACCAGAAGGCAGGACAAGAAACAAAGGATGGAAATTAACCGAGGAGAGAAGCAACCTGGAATTAAAGAGAAACTTCCTGACAGTGAGGAGAATTAACAAGTGGAACTACTTGCCACCAGAAGTTGTGAGTGCTCCATCACTGGCGGCTTTTAAGAAGAGACTGGACAGCTCTTTGTCTGGAATGGTATAGGACAGTGATGGCTAATCTTTTTGCCGTCGCGTGCCAAAAGCGGGGCGACTGCTGGAGGGGTTGTGCATGCATGTGCCCACACCCATAATTCAATGCGCCCCACCCTCTGCACATGCACTCCCCCTGCTTTTGGCAGGCGATGGCATGGTGGGCCCATGGTTTTTAGTCCTCCCCAGGCTCCAGAAGCTTTCTAGGAGCCTGGGAAGGGTGAAAACAGCCTTCCCCACCCTCCCTCAGCGGCCCTCCGGAGGCCGGAAACAGCCCCTTTCCCAACTTCCAGTGGGCCCAAAAGGCCTGAAAATCTGCCCATAGATAGATATGTCTCCATGCGCCACCTGTGGCATGCATATAGGGTGTCCTCCTGTTGAGCACGGGGTCGGCCTAGACCTCCAAGGTCCCTTCCAGTCTATTCAGATTGACTGTTGCAAGGATAAAAACAAGAAAATATTTTGGCTTGGCGATTTCCAGAGGACGGATGGGAAATGCCATTTTAAAATCTACTCGCCGCGCACAATTACAGCTAAGCTGTCTATTGTGGGAGATAATTTTATCTTTGGGCTGCCAGCGTTGCCGAGAAGACAAGAGGAACACAGGTCTCTTGACATTTTCCTTGTGCGTTGTCGGGGTGTCTCTCTTTTTCAAAACAAACCACTGAGCTTCGCATTGATCGGAGCTCCCCTCCCACTTCGCCGCGGTGCCAAATCCGCAGGGACCCACCGATCATCCGGATGGAAAGGAGCTCTCGAGATGAGTGATGGAGAACAAGGGGGAAATCTGAAGAGGCTACACACACTGACACACACACACACACACACAAAACACAACCCTCACTCAGCAGCGCTGCCAGCCCCAACGCAATGCTGGCACATCAATTCCAGACATTCAGCTGCAGCTATGATTTCCATTAAGTGACGTCGGGTTTCTCAAAACGAAAGACAGATCATCACTTGGAGAGTGAGGGTGGGAAAACTGGGGGAAAAGATCAAAGCTGATCCCAAAAGATCCCGGGGAAAGATTTAAGGGAGGATTCTAAAAGTGAAGGAAGGAGAGAGAGAGAGAGAGAGAGAGAAAGAGAGAGAGAGAGAGAGAGAGAGAGATATTTCTTTGGGGTCTTTTGATTACAGCGGCCAAGTGGAAATGAATGAATGGGGATTTTGCAATATCCTTCTCCCTGGAGTGGGGACGGAATGGGGATTTTGCAGTATCCTTCCCCCAGGAGTGGGGAGGGAATGGGGATTTTGCAGTAGCCTTCCCCCAGGCGTGGGGAGGGAATGGGGATTTTGCAGTAGCCTTCCCCCAGGCGTGGGGAGGGAATGGGGATTTTGCAGTATCCTTCCCCCAAGCATGGGGAGGGAATGGGGATTTTGCAGTATCCTTCCCCCAGGAGTGGGGAGGGAATGGGGATTTCGCAGTATCCTTCCCCCAGGAGTGGGGATGAAATGGGGATTTTGCAACATCCTTCCCCCAGGAGTGGGGTGGGAATGGGGATTTTGCAATATCCTTCCCCCAGGAGTGGGGAAGCAATGGGGATTTTGCAGTATCCTTCCCCTCCCACACCCACCAAGCCACGCCAAGCCACGCCCACAAAACCGATAGTAAAAAAAATTGAATTCCACCACTGAATCAAAGCCTCTTAAGAGGTGAAGGACTCTCAAAAGTGTCATATGAGAAGCTGGAACCATAGAATTGTGTGTTTTTTAAAAAACTACACATAGCCCTTGAGTTACAACAGTTCGAAGTTACAACGGCAGCAGAAAAAATGACAACTATTTCTCACATGTTGCAGCGTTCCCCCTGGTCATGTGACAAAAATGCAGACTTTGGCAACTGGCTCATATTTATGACGGCTGCAGCGTTCCAGAGTCACCTAATTCTCCTTTTGCAACCTTCTGACGAGCAAAGTCAATGGGGAAGCCAGTTTCACTTAACGACTGTGTGACTAACTTAATGACTGTGGAGATACTCTTATAAACCGTGGGAAGAAAAGTCGTGAAATGTGGGCAAAATCCACATAACTGATCCGTTGGGGGGTTTGCACATTGTAATAATTTTAATTTAATTTTATCCGGATTTTAATCTTGTATTTTGCTTTGTATTGTTGATTTTTATCTTGTAAGCCGCCCTGAGTCCTTCGGGAGAAGGGCAGCATATAAATCGCAATAAAATAAAATAAATAAAATGAATAAACAACAAATGTCTCACTTAGCAACAGAAATTGGGGGCTCCATTGTAGTCATAACTAGAGGACTACCTGTAGGCATTACTTGCCACGGTTCTCCTTCCAATGGGGGTTGGACTAGAAGACCTCCAAGGTCCCTTCCAATTTTGTTATTCTGTTGTTGTTATTATTATTATTAATTTACATTAAGGGGCCTTATTTCACACTGGTACACTCTGCAGTTCTCAAATGACTGAAAAGATAGCTTAGTGGACAGTTCCTTTCTATTTGTTTATTTCACCTTTATTTATTCTTCTCCATTATTGTTGTTGTGTTGGCTACCGAGCTACGCGCTGGACAACAAAAGGGAAAATCTCTTGTAAAATAGAAGAAAATATTTGTCACTGCGTTGTTTTTTTTTGTATTTGCCAGCTGAGCTTCCATTCTGAACTTTAAGACTTACGGTAACTAAAACACTCTTATCTCTAAGCTACTGCGCATGTTCACATTCTTTCTTTTCCTTTCTTCTTTTGTTCGCCTGCCAAGAGGTAAGGCAGGAACGCTGCCAGGATGTAACTAATTAGCTAGTAAAATTGTTTTTGTTTTAATAAAAATAAGTTTCTTAGAATGTATCCCCGTTTTTTTTTTTTTCCTCTTAAAAATATACTTCAAGGAAAAGCCACGATTCACCTCTAATTAAGTGCAATTTAAGTGCCGGCCTAGCCTAAATGGTTTTTTAATGGGAACTTTTAAATTTTAGAAACTTGGGGTTTTAAGTTGGGTGGCCGTTGATTTAATTTATTTTAGCTTTATTAACTTTTGTATTATATGTATTTTAAATTTTGGCTGTTCACCGCCCTGAGTCTCGTTGGGAGAAGGCCGGTATACAAATCTAAAAATAAATAAATAAATAAATAAATAAATAAATAAATATTGCCTGTTCACCGCCCTGAGTCCCGTTGGGAGAAGGGCGGTATACAAATCAAATAAATAAATAAATAAATACATACATACATACATACATACATACATACATACATACATACATACCCAAGAAGGGAAACAGGGCTGATTGCCACCCTGACGATATTTGTAGCTCAGAGTTGAAATGTGGAGTCCTTGATGCTCTCTGAGCTTGGTGGTGTCCTTACATTCATTTCATGACCCGACTTGGTAACGTCATCAGTGCTAAAAGGGGAGCGGGGTTTGCGGGGAGGAGCGTGGGGCCCTTGGTGCTCTCTGAGCTTGCTTGTTTTTTTGCAAGCGTCTCACGTCCCAACTAGGTAACATCATCAGTGCTAAGAGCAGGGGTGGGATTCAAAAATTTTAGCAACCAGATCTCTGCCCGGTTGCTGGGTGGGCGTGGCCTACTCGGCCTCCTGCACCACGGCGGGGGTGGTGGTGGGCATTTTGCCCCTCCCCAGGCTTTTCTTGAGCCTCCGGGAGCATGAAAACGGCCTCCCCTGGGCTCCGGAGGCGGAAACTGACCTGTTTCCAGACTTCCGGAAGACCCGTTTTTTACCCTCCCAGAGCCTCTGCGCGGGCCCTGCATTTACCTGGCATCCAAAACAGGCTGCATGGAGACGCCGGGGAGGGGCGGGGTGGGGTGGGGTGGATGAGGCCAGACAAAGGCCAAGCAAATAGGCTGACTCTGATTCTGGGTTTATTATTTATCATTAATTAGTTATTTGATTTAAAGTGCAATTTTATTGTACATGTTTCTTAACTTGTGTTCGCCGCCCTGAGTCCTTCGGGATAAATAAATAAATAATAAACTACCGGTTCAGCGAACCAGATGTAAAATTAGCATTTGGTTTGCCTGAATCGGTCCAAACCGGCTAAGTCCCATCCCTGGCTAAGAAGGAGTGGGGATGGCAGGGGAATTCTGGGAATTGAAGTCCACAGGGTCTTAAAGTTACCAAGCTTGAGAAATACTGGTTTAAGTGGAAATGCTGTATGTAAATAAGTTACCCATAGCTTCAGGTTTTTACTCACTTGATTAAAATGAGAAGAAAAAGCACAGGGAAAATAGTTATAGGCATGATTGGCTGATGGTCTCTAAGATCTTCCCAAAAACCTCTCAGCACCATTCTCTCGCTCTCTCTCCCTCGCTCTGCAATTTTCTTTTAAAAGTTTTCTTCAGTTCTTTAGTTTAATTTTACTACTGGTGGTACGATACAAAAGCTAACTTTTCCTTCCCTTCATCGACAAAAGTGCTAGGGATACAGACATGCTTTCAAACATACACAACATGAGGACTAGAAGATTGCGGGTTTATTTTTAACAGAGGTTTCCTTGACAGTGGATTTTACACTCAAGGTCCTTTCTGGGTACTTTTGTCTAGAGCAGGGGTGTTCAACCTTGGCATCTGCTGCTAAGTTTCTAGTCCTCTTTTCCAGGACAAACTGGGTCTTTTGATTTGTGAATGCTGTGTCTGCTGCTTAAGTTTCTAGCCCTCAAGAGCTTTCTTCCAGAGAAACCAGTTTGCATTTAAGCTAGAGTCAGTTTTAACCTCTGGTGTGCTGCTCCCCCACCAATGCTAGATGCTCTAGAATAGGAGTGTCCAACTTGGTCATTTAAAGACTTGTGGACTTCAACTCCCAGAATTCCTCAACCCAGTCATGCAAATTAGCCATGCTGGCTGGCTGGGGAATTCTGGGAGTTGGAGTCCACAAGTCTTAAAGTGACCAAGTTGGACACTCCTATTCTAGAGCATCTAGCATTTGGGGTGAGGGGGGGGGGGCAGCAGATCAGAGATTAGAGCTGATTCTAGTTTAAATGCAAACCGGTTTCTCTGGAAGAAAGCTCTTGAGGGCTAGAAACTTAAGCAGCAGACGCAGCATTCATAAATCAAAAGGCCCAGGGGTTATTTGAATCCAACAGGCTAGTTTTAACCCTGGCTCATCCCCCAAATGTCAGCATTTTTTGTGGGGGAGCGCACCAATTGTGGTTTCCTCGCCAACTTACCAGCGAAAGCGCGCGAAATGTGGTTCTTTTTCCACTCCCAGGGCTGGTCGTATTCGTCGGCCGGCCGCTCATCCTCCTGGGGCAGGCGGCTCTTGGGGGGCTTCTCCGTGGGCCCGGCCTCGGGGTCGGCCTCGGCCTCCTTCTCCTCGTAAGGGGTGTCGTAAAGCTGCAGGCCAATCCGGGATTTCTTCACCCGCTGTTCGTCCCGTTCGTTTTTGCGCTGGAGGTCTGCGAACCAGGAGGAAAAAAAACCCTTTAGCTGCTGTTTCATTCAGGAAAAGATCCCATTGTACAGGGGGTCCTTGACTTATGACCATTCGTTTAGTGGCGGTTCGAAAGATCTCACCGTATAGGGACACCTCAATTTGCAACCATTCCTTTAGCGACCGTTTGAAGGATGCCATCGTACAGGGAGTCCTGGATTTATGACCGTTCGTTTAGAGGCCGAAGAATCCCATCATACAGAGAATCCTTGACTTATGACCATTCGCTTAACGACCGTTTGAAGGATCCCATCATACAGAGTCCTCGATTTATGACCTTGTTTAGTGACCATTTGGAGGATCCCCCTCATACAGAGAGTCCTCGATTTACAACCATTTGTTTAGAGACCAAAGAATCCCATCATACAGAGAATCCTTGACTTATGACCATTCACTTAACGACTGTTTGAAGGATCCCATCATACAGAGAGTCCTCGATTTATGACCATTTGTTTAGTGACCGTTTGAAGGATCCCCTCATACAGGAAGTCCTCGATTTATGACTATTCATTTAGAGACCAAAGAATCCCATCATACAGAGAATCCTTGACTTATGACCATTTGCTTAACGACCATTTGACGCGTCCCATCATACAGAGAGTCCTCGATTTACAACCATTTGTTTAGTGACCCTTTGAAGGATCCCCTCATACAGGGAGTCCACGATTTATGACCATTTGTTTAGTGACCGTTCGAAGGATCCCCTCATACAGGAAGTCCTCAATTTACAACTGTTCATATAGCGACTGTTCAAAGGATTCCATCACGTAGGGAGTCCTCAACTTATGACCATTTGTTTAGCAACCATTCGAAGGATCCCCTCATACATGTTATCCTGAACTTACGACCGTTCATTTAGCAACTGTTCAAAGGATCTAATCATGCAGGTAGTCCTCGACTTACGACCATTCATTCAGTGACCGTTTGAAGTTACAATAGCACTGAAAAAAGGGACTTAGGACTAGTTTTTCACACTTATGACCGTTGCAGCAGCTCCAGTTTGGGTCACAGATCAAAATTCGGGCGCCTGGCTACCGGCGTGAATTTCCAACGGTTGCACTGTCACAGGGTCACGTCACACGCCATCGCCACTGTTGACCTTCTCGGCCGGTTTCTGAAAAGCCAAGTTAATGGAAGGGGGGGGGAGCCTGATTCGTTTAACGACCATGAAATTACCGATTCACTTTGCAGTGATTCACTTAATGGCCTCTGCCAAAAAAACCTCAGAAAATCGATGACCAACCCGTTTTGCAACCGTCCCGACTTAGAACCGTGATGGGGAGACTCCATTACCGTCATAAATCAAGGAATACCTGTAAAATTGTCTTTCATTTCTTGGGATAAAGGAGAAAGTTACTCTTTTTTCTTTTTCTTTCTTTTTCTTGACCTTTACTTTTTCATTCCCTGTCTTATTTTCCTTCAGAAATGTCAGAAATGGAGCAGCGGGTTGGACTAGATGACCTATAACCGGGATGGTGAACCTATGGCACATGTGCATGCTGGCCAACTGATTTTCAGGCCTTCTGGGACCACCGGAAGTCAGGAAACGGGCTGTTTCCAGGCCTCTGGAGGGCCTCCGGGGGAGTAGGGAAGGCTGTTTTCACCCTCCCCAGGCTCCTAGAAAGGCTCTGGGGCCTGGGGAGGGCAAAAAAATGGGCCTACCGGGCCCATCGTGCCATCATGTGCCAAAAGCGCGGGGGAGCGGGGGGGGTGTCACGCGCGTATGTGTGGGGGAACGGGAGCATTGAATTATGGGTGTGGGCACACGTGCGCACAATCTCCCCCATTACCCCCGTTTTTGGCACACAACAGCAAAAAAAGTTAGCCATTACTGACCTATAAGGTCCCTTCCAACTCTGTTAATCTGTTATCATTCACTCACCAGCCACCACCCGCTGGGCATTGTAGGGCTCCATATAACCGTTGTTTTCCAGATCGGCATCTTCTTCGGCGTCTCCTTTCGGTTCGCGGTTCACGTCGAAGGGATCTGAGTATTCACTCTCTCCGGGGGCCTAAGGGAAAAGAGAAGGGCTTCGTTTCAGGAAATAATCTTCATTTAATCGTTCGTTGAACCAATTCAATAAATAAAATAATAATTAACTTAAGTATTGCTAATTGGTTTAATATTACTCATTTAACTTCGTAATACAAGTAGTCCTCCGCTGACGACCACAACGGAACCCAACATTTCTATGGCTAAGCGAGACATCCGTGAGGTGAGTTTGGCCCAGTTTTACCACCTTTCTTGCCACAGTTATTAAGTGACTCTGGCTTCTGAGACAGAGAGAAAGAGAAATGAAAAGAGATAAAGAGACAGAGAGATGGGGAAAGAGAGAGAGAGAGAAAGACAGACAGAGAGGCAGAAAGAGAGAGAGAGACAGAGAGATGGAGAAAGAGAGAAAGAAAGAGACAGAAAGACAGAGAGAGAGAGAGATGGAGAGAGAGAGAGACAAACAGAGAGAAAGACAGACAGAGAGACTGGGGGAGAGAGAGAGTGAGAGAAAGACAGAGAGATGGAGAGAAAGAGACACGGAGATGGGGAAAGAGACACAGAGAGAGAGGGGGAGAGAGAGGGAGAGGGAGGGAGGGAGACAGGGAGAAAAAGAGATAGACGGGGGAGAGAGAGAGAGATGGAAAGAGAGAGAGAGAAAGAAAGACACACAGAGAGGGGAAGAGAGAGTGAGTGAGAGAAAGAGAGAGATGGAGAGAGTGACACAGAGAGGGGGGAGGGAGACAGGGAGAGAAAGAGACAGACATGAGAGAGAGATGGAGAGAGAGAGAAAGAAAGACACAGACAGAGAGACAGGGGGAGACAGAAAGAGGGAGAGAAAGAGAGAGATGGATACAGAGAGAAAGAGACAGAGAGATGGGGAAAGAGACACACACACAGAGAGACAGAGAGACAGAGGGAGGGAGGGAGGGAGACAGGGAGAGAAAGAGAGAGATGGGAGAGAGAAAGGAGAGAGAGAGAAAGAAAGACAGACAGAGAGACAGGGGGAGAGAGAGAAAGGGAGAGAAAGAGAGAGATGGGCACAGAGAGAAAGAGACAGAGAGATGGGGAAAGAGACACACACACAGAGAGACAGAGAGACAGAGGGAGGGAGGGAGGGAGGGAGACGGAGAGAAAGAGACAGACGGGGAGAGAGGCGGGAGGAGAGAGAGAGAGAGGGAGGGAGGGGGGAGAGAGAGAGAGAGAGAGAGAGAGAGAGAGAGAGAGACCGTTAGAACTTCCAATCAGGGTCCTAAGTAGTCCCAGATAGATCCATTTAACCAAGAGAAGGAAGGAAGGCTGAAGGAAAAAGGATCACGACCGACCAGTCGTAAGTCGAGAGAACTATTTCAAGAGGCTTCTGCAAGATGTGATTGCCTGTTGCTTCTCTGTCTGAGTCACCAACCTGAGCTCAACCCCTTTGAGTCACAGGCTTATTCCAAGAACAGGTCACATCCACGCCTACCCAAGTGGTGCCGTCACCCCACAACTTCACCCTTCCCTCACCTGCCTGCCGCACCGCAACATGCCTAGCGAACCCCAAACCCTCAGCCCAGCTGAGGGGCAGCAATCTGCTCCGCCGCACCTCTCAGCCGGGCGCAAAAAAAAGAAATATAAGGTCAGCATAACATGGAGGTGGGCGGGAGGGCCCAGCTCCCGAAGACAGAGAACCAGTTTGGTGACGTCATAGCGTCACTGCTACCGGCTCTTGCGAACCAGGCCGAACCGGGAGGAACCCACCACTGGTATATACATAATTTTGTATTTATTTATTCATTTATCTTGCCATTTTTATGTAGGGTAAAATTGGAGGTGGTGACCCTTTAAGAGCTGTATGCAACAAAATTTCATTTTTAATGTATGCCAATCAGTGTACATTCAAAGTGACAATGAAGTTATTCTATGCTATGCTATGCTATTCTATTCCCTTTATATCTATCATCTATATCTACCTACCTACCTACCTACCTACCTATCTATCATCTATCAATCATCTATCTATCATCTATCTATAATCATCTATCTAAGTATCTATCATCTATCTATCTATATCTATCAATCTATCTATCATCTATGTATCTATATGTATCTATCTATCTATATCTATCACCTATCTATCTATTATCTATCTATCATCTATCTATCTATCTATCTATCTATCTATCTATCTATCTATCTATCTATCTATCATCTATCTATATCTATCTATCAACCATCTATCAATCATCTATCTATCATCTTTATCTCTCTCTAATCTATCTCTAACTATCATCTATCTATCTATCTATCTATCTATCTATCTATCTATCTATCTATCTATCTATCTATCTCTATCTAATCTAATCTAATCTAATCTAACCTCTGTCTGTCTGTCTGTCTATCTATCTATCATCTATCTATCTCTATCATCTATCATCTATTTAGCTATCTATCTATCTCTATCATCTATCATCTATCTATCTATCTATCTATCTATCTATCTATCTATCTATCTATCTATCATCTAGCTATTATCTACCTACCTACCTATCATCTGTATCCATCATCTCTATTTATTTATCATATGTCTTTCTATCTGTATCCATATCAATCTATCTGTCTGTCATTCTGTCCTGTCCTGTCCTGTCCTATCCTATCCTATCCTATCCTCCTCTTCCCCTTCCCTTCTCCTTCTCCTTCTTATTCTATTCTAGATCACAAAAAGCAACTGAGCAATTCCGCCCGGGGGGGGGGCAGGGGGGGTTGTGCGTGCTTGCAAAAAGCTCGGTCAGGATGGCATCCCACTGTTTTGAACCAGAGAACCCCCCGGCCAAGAGGGAGGCTGCTGCCCACCCAGGAACCAGCTTCATTAAAGCCCTCCAGCAGGGCCGAATTGGGACCCCCGTCATCCCTGATTCCCCCCCCCCCAATTGTCCTTGAGTGCATTGCCTATCCTCAAAGCCGCCCTCTTGAACTGAAGCCCACCCTGCCCTGTCCTGCTGTGCCTTCTGCCCCACACCTGTCCGTCAGGTGGCCCACTCCGCCGCCCCTTTGCTGTCCTGTGGACCCTAATGGCTCTGCTCATCCCCGCCTGCCCGATGGCGCATTAGATGCGCTCCAACGGGCCAGAAAAAGCCCGCAAGGCAATCATAAGCCAGGCCTTCTCTTCCCACCCCCCACAACCATTATCCGTGCCGATGGAGTGCTGTCGAACGGCACCCGAGGGACGGAGGCGAGGGGGGAGCCCAAAGAAATGTCCTTCTTCCTTCAGTCCTGTCCCCCCCACTCAATTCTCTGTGCATGGGAGATGCTCCCTCTGTCTTGGCAATCTTTGCACACGCTTTTGACTGCACAACGACAGCTGCCCTCTTTTCTTATTCGCAGGCAACCAGGCTATGTTGGGGGGCTAAAAACATGTATCAGGGAGGAGAGGTGGGGGGTAGGGAGGGAGATGTTGCCTGCCCCACCAGCAAAGGATTTCTGGGGTTGCCGGAAGCTTTGCGTGGTTATGATCTGGAGGAGAATATTTGTAGATCTATCTTTCATGAACTTTCATGACCCAACTACGTAATGTTATCAGTGCTAGAAGAGAATGGGGTTTGTAGAGTGGAGGAGGAAGAGGAGGAGGAGGGGAGGGCGGGACTGTGGGGTCCTTAGTGCATTCTGAGTGTAATTGTTTTCTTGCAGATGCTTCATTACCCATCTAGCTAACATCATCAATGCTAGAAGGGAGGGAGGGACGGAGGAGGAGGAGGAGGAGCAGGAGGAGGAGGAGGGGGAGGTGGGGGGACTGTGGGGTTCTTGGTGCCCACTAAGCTTCATTGTTTTCTTGCAGACCTTTCATGACCCAACTAGGTTACATCATCAGTGCTAAAAGGGAGTAAGGTTGCTTTTCTGATTTTATATACATACATACATACGTGTGTGTGTGTGTGTGTGTGTGTGTGTTTTCTGAGGTTTTCGCGGGTGTTTGTATGTAGGTCTTTGGTTATTCGGGTTTTCTCCTGCGTAAAATTGGAAGTGTCTTGGCGACATTTCGATGAAATCTCATTTGTCATCTTCAGGCTGGTGTTCTCGGCTTCGTGCTTCCAGGAGCAATGTGAGATCGCAGCTGTTTCTTCCTTTTAACTGCTAGCGGGGGTGTGAACTGACTGGGTGGGAGCTTGGCTGTGTTCTGATTGGGTGGAGGTGTGTTCTGATTGGTTGGGGGCTTGGCTGTGCTCTGATTGGATGGGGGGGTTGGCTGTGCTCTGATTGGATGGGGGTGTGTTCTGTTTGGTTGGGGGCTTGGTTGTGCTTGGGTTAGTCTGAGTTGCAGGGGGATTTGAGCTGGTGTTGCTGTTGTTTGGCTTCGCATTCGTGGTCGTGCCACATCTTCATGGTGGGTGTCAGTCTGCTTCATATATGGATTGGAGGGGTTTAAAGTGGCTAATGATGCAGCTGCAGTCTGGCTTCTGGTCCGTGATCGTGCCTCATCATTGGTGTGGGTTTGAGTCTGCTTTCCGCATGGATGTGTGGTGGTGACATCCTGTGTCGAAACGTCGCCAAGACACTTCCAATTTTATACGGGAGAAAGCCCGCATAACCAAAGACCTATATTTATTTATTTATTTATTTATTGGTTCGATTTATATGCCACCCTTCTCCAGAGACTCAGGGTGGCTTACAATGCGTTAAGCAATAGCCTTCATACTTTTGTATATACCTGCTTAGCAGGGCTTTCGGCCCCCCCTAAGCGGTGTTCTTTTTTATACAAAGTCAGCTTATTGCTCCCACAATCCGGATCCTCATTTTACCTACCTCGAAAGGATGGAAGGCTGAGTCAACCTTGAGCCTGGTGAGATTCGAACTTGCAGTAATTGCAGGCAGCTGGCAGCTAAGTGCTACTTAACAGCGCTTTAGTCC